>JAVIWB010000852.1:0-18416 GCA_031893035.1 Dermolepida albohirtum | reverse complement strand
TGTTCTGTGTTCTCTTTCTCATTTCGTTCTGGTTCTGCTTGATATTCGTTCCCCTCTTTTAAAATATGTATCTAACAGAAGCTCTTGAAACACCAGTTGCTCTTGCTACGTATTCCTTTAATTCGCTTTTTGTACAATTTCTTATGTCTGTTTCGTTATCTGAAATTGTCTTTAAAAACTTAAAAACATTAAACACGACTTCACGGGTTTGTGAATGCAGTCCTTTTCCACCTCCTAAGTTGGACATTATTAATTATAATAAATAAAACAAATAATAACCAATTATAATGCAAGACCTCAATTACTCACTTTGACTAACCGTAACTTAACAACTTAACCACGCAACGATCATAAGCACACTGAGGACACAAACAGCTTACCGATGACTCGGAGTGTACCACCCGGCACGCCTACGATGCGCAGTAGATTTTTGTCCAAGGATATGATGGTCGTGCTGTATGTACCAACAAACAACTGAACAAAGCGGTCGACCTTGGATGAAGCTGCAAAAATTCGGTATATATTACAAACCTGGTGTACAGTCAAATATGACCGCTAGAAAGAATAAATCGATTGCTACCTCTTGCACACTACTACCTATTATCAGAGAATTATTATTTTTAGAGGTTGTAAATTTTATAATAAACTTCTGTGTATATACAAAATTGCAATAGCTTTAATTTGTTTAGAACATGCTTAAAAAATTTACTAACGTAAAGTTGTTACTACATAGAATTCTATTTTGATAGACATTAATTAATCAAAATTTATTCTCTCTTCTTTTTTTTATTGTTTTCTAACTTATTTCATACTTACTCGTAATTTTGCTGTGTGCAGCAAATAAATTGAGGTTATTGTTATTATTAAAATATTTCTTCCATACTGAAAGAACAATAATTCTAACTTGCCTCAAATTGGAATGCATTTTCTCTAAAAATTTACAATCAGTAATTAACTTTTGAATGGAAAGTGATTATTATTATGATCTGTCTCTGATGACGAATCCTTTAATTTATAAAATGTTCTAAAGCTATGAACAGTGTTCGTGAGAATATTGCAGTATAAAAATCGACAATAAAATTTTAGATATTTCAAGTATCTAAAGGGCAGAAAATAAAAATCGTTTAATAAAATGTATGTAATAGTTTTAAATGATTCTTTGGCGGGTCGGATTTGTTTACGAGTGTTAAGATTTACGGTTTTTAAAAACAATTTTTGTTACATATGTGATTCTACAAAAGCTGTATAATGAGGAAGGAAAGCAAGACTTTAATTACTTCAACAAGTATTTGAGAATGAAGTATACAGTTTACGGCAAGTAAGTACATCGTTGACACGTCTTCATTTTTAAGGTATTTTGGTCTCCAACGACTAGATGCAGCATATCATTGTTACCAATAAAAATTAGAACGGCTACTACTACAACATAGGGGGAAAATAGAAGATGTGTTTCGGAGAAAGATACAGTACCTGACAATTGAATTAGAGCTTGCGTATTAAGAAAGTTGCAATACAAGTCGTTTGTATTTAAATATATTTCAATTTTTCGAATGTAAACAGATTTAATTCGAATAGGATATATTCCTCGAAAAAAACAACCATTATATTATTAGGAAAATCCCCTTCTAAACACAAATAATGAAATATGTGAAAGCACTACGAATAATATCGAATTTTATTTCAAGTTTGAATGTGCTCGTGTATTACAGTGTTTTAATAATATATCGTGAATGTTATTATTAGTTTAATAATTTTTTAAAGATTTGTAATTTCTTCTGAATGGGAAAAGCGAAAGATAGTAGTGCGGATAAAATTAAAATAGGAACTCATTAAAAGAGGCATGTATTTTAACAGACAAATTGCAAAAGTTTCTTGGCATACAGTCGACTCAAGGGATTGTTCGAGAATTTATTCTGACACGACTGGTTAATAATAAAAACAGTACTCGAAAATAGACAATGTTTTGCTAGATAAATTAAGAGCGCGAAATATAAACATACCTGAGCGCCCGATGCGATTGCGAGAGTAAATCATATGCCGCAGACAAGCCAAAAGTCTAGGTAGGCATCAAAAATGAAGAAAAATCACTTGTTGCAAATAGAATGTGGCTTGTTAAAACGAAATTTATTATAAAAATTGCAGGTGTAATGGACAAAAATGTACAGAAATTTTATGGTTGAAGATTGGAAAAAGGTAAATGAGTACAAATTTTTTCATTATTGTATTATTTCTAGAAGTTATGAATTTTTATAATAAATTTCGTTTTTACAAGTCACATTCTCTTTGCAACAGGTGATTTTCAGAGATGAATCCTGGCTTGAAGCAATAACGAAAAGTGTTAATTTCGTTAAACCACCTACCATCAGTCATGATCTGGCCGTGTATAAGAAGAGTGAAGAAGAAGGACCATACACCTTTATGCAGCATGGAGCACGATGCCATACAGCAAAATCGATAAAATATCCGCTTCAAGAGCATAATATATCCCTTTTGTCCTAAAAATGAGTGCAGCATATTAAAAAAGGTTACAAACACACCAATAGCAATTCTAAAAGATAATATTTACAGACATTAGCAAGAGAGCGCAAAACTGCAAGAAGTATTAAAAACGTGTATTTCCAGTTTGGAATAGAATTAATACAGCCATTAAAGCCAAAGGAGGGTTAACAAAATAATAATGTAATATCTTCAATAAAGCATAAATAAACAATTTATATTACTCATATGTATGTTTTTGTTTTATTTCTGATGAACTTGAAAGAACACCAAAATCAGAAGGTAGCTCTAATTCAATTGCCAGGTACTGCATTGCCTATAAGGCCTTGTACTTGATCCTCAACGTGTAATGCTCTATAATAAAACAAACATTATGTTTTGAGAAAAGCACGTGAAATAACTTACGTGCAACAGTTAGTTGAAAAATAACAGTAATAGCTACATCAAGTGAGAAAAAAAGTTATTTTTGACTAGTAAGAAAACTATTTACGGCAATATTTTACGCTTGTGTAAAAGTCTATTTACCCTACATTAGATATGTCGAACTATTTTTACTTAGTTAGAAAGTGGTACTTTTCAAACTTGTCTGAATCCAAAAATTGATAATTTTCAGTAATTAAACAAGATTTAACCAAGACTTTTCAACATATTAGTTTTAGATTACTGAACAATTTTACTTCTAGCGAACAATTTTTTTTCTTTGGCTCTTACAACATTGAATTTTTTAATTTTTAGAATATTTTCAAAAATTTGTTTTAAGTGTAACTTTTAGAGATTAATAAGTAGAAAAAGTTAACGTTATACCTTTAGATTTTTACTATCTACCAAAAGGTAATACATAATTTTCAGATTTCCGACGCGATATTCTTTTAAGGATATAATTATTATTATTAAATGGTTGCAAAAAGCCAAGGAAGAAAAAATAGAATCGTTTTAATTGTTGGTGAAAATTACAAAACATGAGGAAGCAGCACTAATTTTTACCAAACGACATCTAAACAAACTCATTTTCCAATTAACCGTTATTAGTATTTTCAAGAAAATTAAGAAACTCGGATAATATTGTAAACTTGTCCACGCATTATAAGAGCAAGATGAAGATGATCGGTTATACTTTAATTTTTGGATTTAAAGCACAAATAGAAGATCGATTATTTATTAGGCATTTGCTTTTCAGCGATGAGTGTGCATTTTCGTTAGAAGGAACTGTTCTCAAAATTTTTTGTGGGCTGACGAAGTCCCCATTTTGTTATAGAAGCATACTAATAAAACTGATGCATGGATGGAATTTTTAATCACTGCTATTTCGAATTTTTTAATATAATAGAAAATATTCTGCTAAAGACACACGGAAAATGTATTTTCAGAAAGAGAGTACCCCATCACACAATACAGCTGAAGTTCGTAATTTTCTTGATCATGTCTTACCCCATTAAATGGATCAGAAGATTTTTCCGGAAAATCGCTGATCTTCATGCTTGCTAGGGATATATTAGTAACACATTCCGTTCAGGAACATTGACCATCTAAAAAATACAATTAGAGAATGTGGTAATTACTTGTTATGTTAAGGGATGTTTCCAGATATCTACGAAGATTTTGTAAACAATCTTTCAATATCTGTATTTAAAGTATCAGCATAAAATTACTAATTTAATAAAGATTATTTTGAAAATTTAGAATCCGTTTTTCAAAAGTTCGTATGTAGATACAAAAGCATATTTTAAACTTTTTTCTGCCTTAAACAGTAAAAACCTTTTTCTCAATTATTTATGTTCCTTTGTGATATAGTTCTATTACGTATCCTAAGCATAAGCCTTATGCCTTTCACTTTAATATTATAATAGACAAAGGAACAAAATTATTGATAATTTTGATGAAGCCTGTGGTTGATAAACTTAATCATTTAAGGTTGGGTTGATATATAATCCCTTTCCACATTAATTTTCGTATTCTGTATACGTATTTCGACAACTAAGTTGTTAGCATCAGCAGATAAATAGTATCGCACCTGGTTTTCCTGGTGCGAAAGGAGTTATAATCAACTTTAAGTGATAAAAAAAAACAAATTATTTTTTTGCAACATTTATAATTTTTATATTTTATATAGCATAGAAAAAATATATTTTTAAACTATTCTAGCTTCGTTTGAAGTTGAAAGATAATATTATTAAGACAGAACATAATAACTATAATTAGTATAAGTCAAATTTGTAGCACTTGAGACTATAGTAAATACACTATAAAACACTGCAAAGAACTGTACTTTTAATTATTATTTCTTAATTAAAAATTAAGAAATCATTAATCAGTTCAAAAAAAGCTCTCACTTTTCTTTTTTATCTACACTAACTTTCCAACTTTTATGAATTATAAACATTATATAGGAGGATAATATATTATTTATTAAATTTAAATACTTACAAATAAATAATTATATAACTTTTATTCTACGCTACTTCATTATAGCAGCAATTTGTCCAATAGTACAGTTGTCGTCTTATAAAATGCCTAATTTGATTTAAGCTAAGCATATTATACAGATTATTAAGTGGATGTCTTTACTTATAAAAGCTTTAAAGCCTTTTTATGAAGCACATAAATTTCTACCAATTGTAAAAAATTGCATTGAAAATTTAAAAAAAACGTTAAATTTCATTTGAGCATTTTGAAAACAGTGTTACTAGCAACATGATCAAAAAGTATAATTTACCAATTCAAAACGGTGCAAATTTACTGGCTAAATGTATGTTAGCAGCAGGGATAAGCTTCAATCATAAATAAATTGTTCAAAAGTATAAAAATTAAAACGCTAGTATAGCGGCATAAATATTTAAAAAGCATTGTTATTGTACTACAGTACAAATTCTGGCAACGCTGGCCTAATCCTATAAATCGTACTTTCAAAAGTTAAACAGGATTCGCGCATATACAAATTTTATTCAAAATATAACGAAGTAAAACTACTGAAAATATTAATACTGTACGCTAAGTCTATCTTTCACATCCCATAGCTTGTAAGACAGTATAGGTGCATTGGTTAAAATGTTTTAGGGTTTAATTACACAAAAACTATTTTCAAAATCTCGTAAATGCTCTATATGCATCCATTAAATACGATTAGCAACAATCAATAATAAATAGTCAAGGTAATTCGTTAAGTGACCTCAAGTAACATCCCTATTTACGATAGGAAAAATTATAGCTTAAAATAATATTATAGGACCGTGATTCTTACAAAGAAGATGAAGAGTAAAGATATTAAATTTAGAGAATTATACCACAAATGTTGCTGTAAGTAATAAAATTAGGATTCCCAATAATTTTACTTATACAACTTCTAAAAGGTGATTTATGGGTATTTGTGCAAACATTAAAGAAAAAGATGAATTTTAGGTGATATAAAATGATATAAACTTGCTGAAAAAAAGGCAAGATTAATTGAATTTTAATTTTGCGTTTAATTTACATATTCAGTATTCATTAATTTTTATTTAATAAACTATAAAACATCTGTTTTTCTTTCTGTTATTATTCATTCAAATCAATACGTTAAATAAAGATTAGATTAAAGAATTTTGGCAAGGAATGTCAAATACTTCTTTGTCTCACAACATAATACCTAGATCCGGCACTGAATGAATATCATACAGATTAATATACTATATATTATTTATTGATCCGTTACAATCATAATATTCTGAATTTTACTTATAATAATTGTTTCTAATATAATATATTGTAATATTTTCTACAATAATAACTATAATTAGAATAAATGCAAAACTTGCATATGAAAATACAGTATTCTATTATTAATTATTGTATTCTTTTCTAATAACCTGTAATTACTATATCCAATTTAAGATATAATTCTAGGAATTTCATAAATTATTTTAATTAATTCGATAGTATTAGTTACCAGTTTTTTTTTTATCAAAAATATAAATAAAACTATGCCTTTAATTCAATATTTCAAAATATCTTGAATTTTAACGAATATATAAAAAGATGTCGGTCGTCACCCGAACATATCCGAGAATTCAACACGTATGTTATATGACACCCCAATCGTAAGTGCTCAATTTTGCTGTGTATGTATACTCCCAGTTAGTAGCCATGTATTGTTATGACAAAATTATTATATCTATTTATAATATAGAAAGTAGTAAGTGGAATCTATTTTCTGATAATCGTTGTTGTATTTATCCTTGTCATGTTCTTGTGATTGGTGTTAAGTGTTTTATGATTATTGTGTATACATAATATGTCAAATATGTATATTTTAAATTAAAGATTGTTTGTATTTGAAACAATTTGCAGCGTTTTCTAGTTCGACTGGACATAGAGTATAACATTTTGAGACAGCAAAACAAAAGTAATTTTCTGTTATATTTTCTTTTATATATGTGATATATAGTAACACCTATTTAAGAAAATGAAAACTGCAGTATTTGTATCAAATTAACATCACAATTATAGTGTATGTGATATGTAGTATGGTATGTAAATACATAATAAAATTGATTATAGCCAACGAAGAATTGTGCTGCTAATATATGTGAAAACTGTAAAGAAGGTAGACATGATTAAGTATAAAATTAATATGTGATTGAATAGCGGAACTTAAAAATTGGCTTGCACAAAAATTATTCATATCGACCTTTTCATTTTTGTTCTTGCATGTGTGTTCATAGGAATTCGTATTAAATTCGTTAAAACCGAAACTTATTCAGTTTGTTGAAGCCTTTCAAGATTCTACCTTTGGAAGTTAGGAGTTAGAGGATTAGTGGTACTTTTACGGAGAATGTTTTGGGTAGGCAGATGTTTGTAGATTGGTTTTAGAATGTTTTAAATAGCATCGTCATAAAATGTCTTCCTTAAATTGCTTAGCGGAAAAATAAATTTTTTCAATGGTTAACTAAAGAAAGGATAAAAGGGATCTTCTTTAAATAGTAAACATATATAAAATTGAATATATACGCGTGACTTGCTCAAAGGTCGTTATAATATTACGGTTGTATTTCCATTATTTTGGGGTTTTTGCGGAAAACAAAGAAAAATGAAAAATATTGGTAACAAATCTTTTAAGATTTTAGATCGCTGCGGTTAAAACAGTTGGTCAAACTCGGACAGCAATAGTGTGATAGTTTGATTTTCTTTATGGTCTCAACGTGTAAACTGATATCAAATTATGTAAATTGTATCCTGTAGAGTTGATCTGGAGCCAAATTAAATACCTAAATAAAATCTCTAGATTAGATGAGGTGTTTCTTCGGTTCTAGTTTCACTGGTTGTAACATGAATATGGACATGAGGTGACAATAAGCGGTCGATGCGTTTCGCTAGCTACCAATGGGTCTTCATAGAGCGTTGGCAAAATTTTATTAAAAATAATGTCTATTCGCACACAATCGTTAAGTGTTAACATAACACAGAAGTAATTCCCCATGCGTTATTTCTTCTTATGTAAAATTCATAGAAACCTATCATTTTTATTAAGTCTAGAATTAATTAAATTAAATAATTAGAAAATAGTGATTTATTTCAGTACTACGAAACTGTAAAATTGAAGGTAGATATCGATAAAATATTGGGTTGGCAACTAAGTGCTTTCGGTTTTGTAGTATAAAATAAAACGCTTTTTTTTAAAACAAAGAATAGTTTTTAATCAATTATATAATATATTTTCCATTTTGCTCAATGACCTTTTGCCATCTTTCTTTCAGCTGCATGATTCCGCGCTCATAAAATTTCTGGTCCTTATCAGCAAAAAACTGAACCAGGTGCGAGTGAAGGTCATCGTCATTTATGAAAGTTTTACCATTCAAAGAATTCTGCAAACTTCGAAATAAATGGTAATCAGATGGTGCTAGATCAGGGCTGTATGGGGGATGTGGCATCACTTCCCAGCCAAGCTCCAATAGTTTCCCACGAGTTGCCAAAGATGTGTGAGGCCTTGCATTATCTTGGTGGAAAATTACACCATTCCGATTTGACAATTCTGGCCGTTTTTCTTTGATTGCTTCATCCAGTTTTATTAATTGTTGACAGTAAACATCAGAATTGATGGTTTGGTTCCTTGGAAGCAGCTCAAAAAACACAACACCTTTGTAATCCCACCAAACTGACAGCATGATCTTTTTTGGATGCAATTCAGCTTTCGATGTGGTTTGAGCTGGTTTATCGTGTTTGCTCCATGATCGTTTTCGAACTGTTACTGTACAGGACCCATTTTTCATCACCAGTGATGATTCTTTTTAAGAAAGGGTCGGTTTCATTTCGTCTAAGGTGCATATCGCAAAAGTTGATTCTTTGTGTTAAATGAATTTCTTTCAATTCGTGAGGTACCCAAATATCAAGCTTCTTAACTAGCCCAAGACATTTTAAATGTTTTTCAATTGTTGTGTGCGATACATGTAGCCTCTCGGCAACCTCTCGAACAGTTATATGAAGATCCTCTTCAATTATGACTTTGATTTGGTCATCATCAACTTCAGTAGGCCGACCAGAACGTTGCTCATCTTTGAGGGAAAAATCTCCAGAACGGAATTTTTTATACCAATTCTGACACGTGCGCTCTGTTAAGCAATTAGCACCATAAACTTCACATATCTCTTTGTGAGCCGCAGCAGCTTTCTTTCCTTTACGGAAATAAAATAGTAAAATATGTCGAAAATGTTCGTTTCTGCACTCCATTGAAAATTAACCCACAACTAATAGCTTTAATAAAAATCACGCACTACTTGCTTCTGAAGTTACGTCAATGTGACTAGTATCACGCGACAAACGGTAAAGTACAGCACTAACGTTATACAAAAAAAATAAAGCAACGCTCTCTATCAGTAAAAACCGAAAGTACTTAGTTGCCAACCCAATATATTATATATAATACATAAAATGACGATGCACACTAATTCATCGTGAATACCGACATATACTACCAGCCATAAATGAAGGATCACATACTATCGATAGAATCGCTCTGCCTTTATACCTGGGTTTCGGTAGGGACAATTGAAATAACGGATGTGACTGCGTTTCTGGAAAATTTGTCAATAATATCCGTATTATTATGTAAATTATATAATCACATTTGTTAGTGTACAATTTTATAGTTTCCTTTAAGCCTTTTATGACCTGTATTGAGTATTAATACGTTTTCTGAAAATATTTGTTTTAAAGGGGTTTTTTTTATATTACAAGATTATAATGGTTCTACAAAACAATTTATAGAAATTTGTGGTACCACAGAGAATGTTTCAATCAAAGAAAAATTTAGTATTCGTCTAGAATCTGCCCGAGTAAGTTGTAATACGAGCATTCGTGAACAAACATACAAAATGCTAAAAAGAAAGGAATTGAATGCAGAAATTCGTAGTGCTACAATAACATTACACAAAGAAAAATTGTCGCTGTGGACAATTGCGCAAAAATTAAAATTAACACATCATGTAGTGCAAGGTACATAACAACAAAAAAAACGTGTCGGAAGACCAAGGATGACCACTAGGCAAGAAGATTTGCGGCTGGAAAAGTAAACGGAGTAGACGTTTATCAAAGGCGGGACTAAAAGAGCGATTTGTTGTTCGTAAACCATTAGTACAATCACAAAATCGTAAAAAACGATTACAATGGGTCAAGGGGCACCAACACTGGGATATGGAAATGTGGAAGCGGGTTCTGTGGAAGGACGAATCCAAGTTTCAAGTGTTTGGAAGTAATTTTGTTCGCAAACGAGTTGGCGAAAGGACAATACCAGAATGTGATGAGCCAACAGTTAAACACGGTGGAGGTTCAGTTACTGTTTGGGGATCATTTTCTTTTAATGGTGTTGGAGATTTACATAGAATTGATGTAATTTTAAGAATTTTAAGAAAAGAAAATTTTAAAGGAATATCCAATTATATCCGGAATTAAATTGATAGGAGAAGGTTTTTATTTCCAACATGATAATGACCCCAAACATAGTGCCAAACTTCGTAAGAACTATGTGAAACAAAAAAAAGAAAGACTTCTTGTAAATATGGTTTGACCCTCACAATCGCCTGGTATGAATCCTTTCAAGTTGCTGTGAGATGAACTAGACAGAAAAGTGAGAGAGCACTGTCCAAAATCGCAGCAACAGCTGTGGGAACACCTTACAAATGCTTGGAACAATATTCCAGTTGAAACTCTTCAAAAATTTGTGTTCAGACTACCCAAAATTTGTAAAGAAGTTAGTAAGTGTATTTTGATGAAAGTTACTTAAAATAAAAAGTGCCAATTCTTTATAGAACTAATTATATTATTTTGTTTTGTAAGCACGTATAGTTTATTTTTATTAGGTGCGCAACTAAGTTCTCGCTGTTTTTCAAGAGATGGCTCCAGTAGTAAGTGCTGGTCGATTGTGACATAACCAAAACGTCGTGAACCAGGCTTAGACATATGGTAAACAAACCGCTTTGACACATTAGTGATTTTGTTTTTGCGTCATATACTTTTGGTTGTGTGAAAATGTCTGATTTTGTGCCAAATAATCGTCATTTGCGGGAAGTGTTGCTTTTCTTCTTTTATTCGAAGAAAACTGCGCCTGAAGCGCATCGAGAACTCCAAAAAGTTCACGGAGATGCTGCTCTAAGTGAAACAACGTGCCGTGATTGGTTCCGTCGCTTCAAAGACCTTTTGGTCTAATATATATATATAGTATAAAGAATCAATAAATATTAATTTTTGTTCAATTTCGTAGATATTTTTTATTTTTTTTTCTTATTGTTACTTGATATAGTTGCTGTCCATACTTCCGTGAGTGGTAGTGTATATATCATATATAAAGGTAAACTATATATTGAATAATAATTAGCCATACCTCGACATCTCCAACAGCTTAATAGCAATTACCGGGGACATTGACTGGCTACGAGTTATGTTCCTGCTCGTTCTGCGACATGAGTTTATGGGCTGTCGGCATTTGCTTTAAACGAGAAAGTAAACTACGAACGTTTCTTTTTTACTCCAGTATAATTCAAAAGACCTGAAACGAACTTGAAAAGTAGCTGACTAAGAAATATATGAGATTAGATAGTAGTATATTTCCAAAGAAAATATTTCTCTCGAGTGAAATTAAAATACTTACTTTACTTAATACTTACCAATCACGCATTCTGAATAGCCCCGATGGCGCCAATGGGCACTAATGTATTTTGATCAACGTATGTACATACTTTCAAACTGTTCCCAAGTTCTTCCCCTTATCTGTATTTATATGCATTTACCGATCTTTTAGAGTTTATGGTTTACAATTATAATGTTAACCAAATCTGCATTACAAGTTATGTAGTTTTTAGAATTTTTTCTGTTGAGATTTTTAATTTTAATTTTGCTTTTATTTCAATGTAATTATTTTTAGTAAGTAATGAAACCGAAAATGTATATACAACATTTGCGAATACAAACAATAAAAATAATAAAATAGTAATAATTAATAATAAAAATAACACTAACTTAATTGTAAAATGAAAAGGATCCAAACCAAAAAAAATACAAATTAATTATAATTCTTGATATTATCTTAGAAGAACCATAATACGGTTAGCAACAGAAGTTATGAAAACCTTCTCTTCCCTATGGAGTAAAGTACATTAAAACAATATTCTTAACAGGGGAGAGCTAGGTTCGGCTTTTTTCGGATTCGCAGGTATAAATCTAATTTAAGGAATATGGTTCTTTCTAGTCTTTACCTCTTATTGAATTCATATGTCTTCTAGTTTCATTACTTTAAAATAAATTTTAATGGTATTGATAAATTAAGTCAAATATGTAATTTAATATTATGAAGTGGAAACTTAAAAATATGTTGAAAGACATTACATTTGAACATTGTAAGAATAATAGTTATAAAAAAAGAAATGTGTAACTTTTCGGCTAATCTTTCATTTAATTTTACTGTGTGAAAATATATATAAATAATATACACAAGTAATAAACAGTTAACTTAAACAATAATAAAATGAAAGAAATACACAAGAAAAAATGAATTTTAAAATACATAAATATGTAAAAAGACAGTCAAGAAAAAATAGTGTGATAATATTGATTGAATGTTGTTTCAAATTAATGCTTAAACCATTTTACACGACAGACATTTATTTAGACCATTTCAGTTTAGAAAAAGAACAGCTTAAAATTTTTGGTAAAAAATGTTTGAAATTAACTGCTATACAGTATAGGGATTTCCACTAGTGGCAAATTATTTTATACTGCTTAATGCTGAATATATGAGAAAACATATAAATGTAAGATTCTATCATGATTATTTACTAAAATTATTTTTAGATATACTACATATTTTGCTGTTTTAAGTGGAATAGAATTACATATTTGTATTTAGGTTTTAATTCCATAATAGTTTATTTAACGTATACTATAACCCTCTCTAGCCGTTTTGAAAATATTTGAGATTTACTGGAACAATATGTAAATTCACACCTTCCTTTAAAAGCTTATCACTTCAGGCGGGTAACTTCTAACGAGGGAACACCGACAAACCAGATATGAAGATTTTGATTAAACTTTAGAAGCTGAAAGAGTATAAGAACAATACATATTGGGTCTGGGAAAAAGTTCGTGGCGTTTTTTCAGTAAAATTCAACTGGTCCCCGCATGGCGCGTGGACGAATTCATTTAAACCGAATATGCTCCATTATTATCGACAATGTTTCGCCATTTTTTTGGTAGATCCATGATCCCATCGGTGAAAAACTTCTGTGGTTTCTGGTCGAAAAACTGAATCAAGTAGTTTTCACAGGCTTCTTTTGAAACCAACTTAATTCCATTGAGAGAGTTCTGCAGAGATCGAAACAGATGATAGTCAGAGGGTGCTATATCCGGACTGTAAGGTGGGTGCATCAAAACTTCCCAACCAAACTCTCTCAATTTTTGACGGGTCATCAAAGAAGTGTGTGGTCGGGCGTTGTCATGATGGAAGACAACACCTTTCCTATTAATCAATTCGGGCCGTTTTCTTTCAATCGCCTGGCGTAATCTCTCTAGTTGTGCACAGTAGAGTTGAGAATCAATCGTCTGACCAGTTGGAAGTAGCTCGTAGTGGACGATTCCCCTCCAGTCCCACCATACAGACAGCATCACTTTTTTTGGCGTCAATGTTGGCTTAGCGAACGCTTGTGACGGCTCACCATCCTTTATCCACGATCTTTTACGCTTCCGATTATCGTACGTAATCCATTTTTCATCTCCGGTTATTAAACGTTTCAGAAACGGCTCGATTTCATTCCGTTTCAGCAGCGCATCGTAGATGTTAATTCGGTCCATCATGTTTTTCACGCTCAACTCATGAGGAACCCATACGTCAAGCTTTTTTTTGTAACCAGCTTTGTGTAAATGGTTCAAAACAGTTTTGTGGTCAATGCCTAGCTCCATGCCAATATCGACACTGCTGATATGCTTATCTTGTTGGACTTTTTCAAGAATTTCATCAGATTTTTCAGTGATTGGACGACCGGAGCGTGACTCATCTTTCACATTGAAATTTCCAGAACGAAAGCGAGCGAACCATTTCCGCGCAACAGATTTCGATAAAGTACCTTCACCGTACACAGCACAAATTTTATCACAAGCCTGCGCAGCGTTCTTCCCCTTATCATAATAATATTGCAGAATATAGCGAAATTTCTCATTATTCTTCTCCATTTTCAAGTGCGAATAACTTTCCAACCACTGCACCGATTACAATGTTTCTACGCTCAAACTAACGTTCGGAAGGTCATCTAAAAAACGAGCCGTCGGTTGTGTCGCTGTGACTTGTTGTTCTTTAGTTATCGGCAACCAATGCCATCTATCGGGAAAAACGCCACGAACTTTTTCCCAGACCCAATATATCTATTTTAAGCGGTCGAATTACTTTAAAAATTTCAAGTACAAAGGGTACTAAGAAAGTTTTGCAATATGACGTAACAATGAATCGTAGGAAGCTGCTTGTCGCTTCATGTGGAGACATGTTCATACGTGCACAGTAGCCGCCGCGCCATGTCGATAGGCTCAGTTATTCATTAGCAGTGAGAGTGTAAAGTGCTTGCTATGACATCGTGGTCATGAAATAAGATAAGGGCAGTTATGCGTTATAATTTCATGCGTGATTTAAACATAGACCAGCTTCGAAGAAATGACTTTGCACTAGGTGATGTTCGTCCACATCGCATAATACGATATTCAGGTGGTATAGAGAATTCCAAAGGGGATATTTAACAGTGGAGGATGTTGAGAGGCCGCGAACGTCAGTTACAGAGGAAAACGTTACTACTGTGAGGAAAATTCTTGGCGAGGACAGGCGATTGACCTACCAACAGATAGAGAGTACTTCAGGCCTAAATGCACCAGCAATTTGTTCGATTCTGCATGATCATTTGTACGTGAAGAAACTCTCTGGGTGCCGCATCGACTGACTAAAGAGCAGATGACACGACGTGTGACTTGGTGCCGGGAGATGCTAAAAAAGTTTAATAAGGGACAATCTCGGTATGTGAACAACATCGTGACAGGTGATGAGACTTGGCTCTACTCTTACGATGTGCCAACCAAAGGTTAAAACAGAGTTTGGGTCTTTGATGATAAGGACACTCCCATAGTTGTCAGAAAATCCCGATCTGTAAAGAACAAAATGATAGCTGTATTTTTCAAGTTGAGTGGAATTGTGGAACGCGTCGTTTTGGACATACAGAAGACAGCCACAGCTAAGTGGTATACTGAACAGTGCCTATCTAAAGTCATTGAATCTATGAAGAACCTGCGGCTAAAGTCAAGAATGGACACCTGGTTCCTAGATAACGATAATGCTCCAGCTCACCGCGCCAAAGCCTGCACCGAATATTTGACCACGACAGGATTGAAACTTCTCGAGTACCCGCGCTACAGTCCAGATCTTGCTCTCTGCGACTTTGTACTGTTACTGCAAGTGAAAATGAAGCTAAAAGGGAGGCGGTTTTTCAGTGAGGAGGGCTTTCTGCGGGCTTGCTTGGGACAACGAGTGTAGTTTACTCCCTAGTGAAATTTGGTAGAACTGGTTTAAAGATTGGTTTCAGAGGATGGAGAGGTGTATTGAGTGTAGGGGAAATTACTTTGAAAAACTTAAATAAACAAAGCTGTATTGCGAAATTTTCCTAGTACCCTTTGTAAATGTCTTGGAAATGGTAACAAATACTTTTTGTAATATAATTTAAAATATATTATATACTCTCAACGAAAATGCAAATTATTTCCGAAAAAAATTAAAACTACGTAACAGGCGACCGGGTACCCTATACCAATTTTTTATAATTTCATTATCTATCAAAACTAAAGTCGCTTTTATGTAGTAAACGATTCTGTTAAGAAATTTAGACAATCAAAATTTAAAGATATTAGAAAAATAATAATAAAGCTTTGCTAGTCATTGTTCGACGGACATACATAATTGTCATTCTAAACAAATATTACAAATCAATTGAAATTATTCACTTATTGAATAATATTTTAAAGATTCATATATCTAATCTGATGAAAGTGGAGATTAATTGTAAATACTCACTACAAATATAAACTAAGAATAAATAGTTACATGTGGTTATATCGGTATATGAACAAAAATATCCACATCATTACAATTAAACAACAGATATCATGAATTTGTCCTATAGTTCGTTATCGTAAACCACATATGAGGTGATCGTTTTAAATGGTATAATAGAAGCGTTTTTACGTGCAGTGCATATTTGTAATTAGGCACGATGGCAGCGATTAATACAGTTAATGTGGTGAACATGTTGTTTGCAACGTGCCAAGTAGCCAATATGCAGTAGCTCCTTCGGTATCTCAAGACAGTAAGTTACACAATGCCTTGAAAGCTATTATCATAAGTGCTCAATAAAAAAGAGTTTACTCTTTTGATTATGTAACACAATTACAGTTTAAACGATTAAAAGAAAAAAATTATGCGCTATTTGTTGTAGATCTAGTAGAACATGAGTAGGACAATTTTGAAAATGGTACATGTGATCTGAAGAACACATGTAACATTTTATAGACCTAGATTACAAAATTATTAATGTAGAATACTGGAAAATGATAAAATCAAGCGACGTTCTATCGAAACTGTGAAGAATAATTTAGAAAAAGTGAAATTGCTACAGCATTTACACAAATGGGTAACACCCATGCGGATAAATTACGGTTCACTACAAAATGCGTTCTTAGGAAATTTGAAAATACAAATTATTATTCACGAAATGGATTTTCGACGGTTGGCTCTTGAAACTAAATAAGCAATTGGACACGAAACGTTCAACATATGCAACGCTGATAAGAGCGAATTTAATGTAGAAGCACACTTTGGTCGTACTTTAACAAGTTGGAAAAAATTTAATGTGCTGTTCAATCTTAGCACTCTACAATACAAGGTCACTACTTTGTCCGCCACTTCCGCAGATGGGCGCTTGCCTGCGCCATTATTTTTAGTACTAAAGAAATATACGAATACACTTCGATCACAAGATAAATCATTATTTAGACTTGTAGATGTCTACCGACGTGTGTGAAAACCACTTCGAATTTCTTCCCAAATTTGAACCAAAGAGTGGTCTCTTGATTGATTCTTGGAGTGGACATTGCGTTGCTGAGAATTAATTGGTATTAAAAGATAAAAGCAATATAACCTTCAGAGGAGTTTGATTTTAGACTGATAAATTTTATTCAAACTTTTTGTAATACTTTTTTAGTTTTTATATATCACGACATATGTAGTAGAAGAAATAGTATTATTAAGCCGCAATTATTAATCACCAATCAATTTTTTTCTCCAAGAACGGATATGATTTTCTTCTCCTTATTTTGCATGAGATATAAAGTACACGTTGGTGTAGTATTTGTAATAAATTCGCTATTGTGCGTTGTTCGTGGTGCAATATTTGTTTTCAGTACTTTTATACTGGCTACCATTATTGCAATCATTACATAGCATATTTATTGTATGTATAATAATACTATTCACAAGTATACGAGGTGTGGCTATTAAATAACGAGACTGGCGCTGTAAAACATTTTATTTTGATTTCATACATATTTACTTATTATCACCTTTAATGTACACCCCTCCTCTATCCCTCTAACGCTCTATGCGAATCTTCCATTGTTCGAAACAGTGCTGGAAGTCTTTTTCTGTACCCTCCTTCAGGACGCGTGCCGCTTTCGCTTTCACAGTTTCAACGAACTCAAACTTTGTTCCCTTTAATTCAGATTTCACCTTAGGAAACAGATAGAAGTCGCACGGCGCAAGATCCGGCGAATAAGCCGGAAGGTCTAACACTGGGCTGCTGTACTTGGCTAGAAACCTCTTGACTGACAATGCGGAATGAACCGGTGCATTGTCTTGGTGGAGAACCCATGACCTGTCCTTCCACAATTCGGGTCGTTTTTTCCTTATTCTTTCAGGAAGTTGAGCAAGAACGTGAGTAGTGGTAGTAATGTTGATTAATAGTTTGACCTTCAGGAACCCAGTGAAGATTCCTTCAGGACGCGTGCCGCTTTCGCTTTCACAGCTTCAACGGATTCAAACTTTGTTCCCTTTAATTCAGATTTCACTTTAGGAAACAGATAGAAGTCGCACGGTGCAAGATCCGGCGAACAAGCCGGATGGTCTAACACTGGGATGCTGTACTTGGCTAGAAATCTCTTGACTGACAATGCGGAATGAGTCAGTGCATTGTCTTGGTGGAGAACCCATAACCTGTCGGAGGGTCGTTTTTTCCTTATTCTTTCACGGAGTTGAGCAAGAACGTGAAGGTAGTAATGTTGATTAATAGTTTGACCTTCAGGAACTCAGAGAAGGTACACAATCCCATGAATATCGAAAAAAAATCATGATTGCTTTGAATTTGGATTTGCTCATTCGA
>JAVIWB010000851.1:0-18009 GCA_031893035.1 Dermolepida albohirtum | reverse complement strand
ATTTATTTTTCATTTATTATTTATATATTTAGTTTAGTAATTGCTCCTATATTGTACAAATTATAAGCGTTTATTATCTGTATTTGTATTTAAATTAAACGTACCTATCTGTAACAGTACATATATTCCACCAGAGAGTCCGTAGCGTCTCCATAATGTAGTGGTTTGCAATGTCATTCTACTTGTAACGGGTCATTCATTTGGAGGTACTTTTTTCGAAAATAAAAAAAATGTAAACTTCAATTTTATCGGGTGTTATTTATTATCATACAAAAGAAACATTCTTGACATTTATTTTTTAAAAATTATTTCCTTCAAATGTTAGCCGTAACTGTAACTAACCTCATTCTGAAGTTTCAGTTTCCAATGAGACGTTCGAGCATTTCAAGTGGTATTTATTCATTTGCTCAATCGTAGCTGTCTTATCCATGCAGACTTTCGACTTTACGTAGACCCAAAGAAAAACGTCTGAAGGTGTGATATCGCATGATTTAGGCGGCCATTGCACAGGTCCGTTACATGAAATTAAATGTTCAATAAAACTATACTTTCACGGGCTGTGGCAAGTAGCGGCGTTTTGTTGAAAGCAAATGCTGTCGAGATCACGGGCTTTAATTTCAAGCAGCAAATAGTCCGTTATCACGATGCGATAACGGGCGTCATTCACAGTTACTTTGCGGCCATCTTCATGTTTGAAGAAATATGGATCTATTATTGCACTTGCTCATAAACTACACCAAAACGTAGTTTTGTCTAAATGTAATGGCAGCTCTTGAATCTCTTTGGGTTGCTCTTCACTTCGAATATGGCAATTGTGCTTAGTGACGTAGCCATTGAGCTAGAAATGCGCCTCATCGCTTAACAAAATTTTGGTCGAAAACGGTGGATCTTCTTCGAGCTTTTCAAGAGCCCAAAGAAAGACTGAAACGGTGGCGATTCGAAAGGTCGGTCACTTTCGATTCTTGAACGAGTTGAATTTTGTATGCTCTAGACCAAGATCCTTACGTAAAATACGCCAAGTTGTGGCATACTACAGAGCAAGTACTAAATATCACTCCCATGGATATTTGAATTGATTAACTGGCTCAGCTATCTGCATCCTACTGTATAACTTTCAGGATACATGTTCCATAATGCTATTTATGGCATATTAGGAGACTGCAAACTGTACTCTTTGGTGCCTAATTGGAAAGGCAACCGTCTAGAATACAACAGAAAGAAGTTTGAGACTTGCTCCAATATAAAAACTTTTAATTAATTTCTGTAGTTTGTAATAACGACGGTGTATCAGGAAATACTAATTTTTATTAATTTCCTATTCTATATATAATTATTACCGTTTTAGAAGATGTTTTTACAATATGTACCTACGATTCATCTAAAAATACTAATTTTCTGTTTACATTACGGAGAAATTTTAATTTGTTCCGAACTTAGAAATTCGCAATGCACAAATATTATCTTTCAGCTTAAATTCGTTCTTTCAAAATACGTTTTAGAGACGTATTTGAACCAAACAAATCTAACTATTTCGTAAGTACTTCTCGTAACATATTTACTGTAACTCGTCGTCCTTCTGCTTTACGAAAGTAATACGAGGGTGGTCCCATAAGTACTCGGCCTGACCTAGAGATGGCAGTAGTTGCTTGAAGAATATCACTGTATTAGAAAGTACACAATTTATAAAGAATACGTTTCAAGTTTGAAGACGCCTCGTTCTTTAGCATTTGTTTGGCAGCCATCAATGCGTTTTCAGTGAATTTGTAAAAATGGAGAAAATTTGTCATCGTTTCGTGATACAATACTTTTAGTTGAAAGGCCTCAGCCCAACCAACATAAAAGCTGAATTAGATTCTATTCTGGGTGAGTCTGCTCCTTTGTTTACAACAGTGAAATATTGGGTAACAGAGTTTAAACGAGGCCGTACGAACTGTCAAGATGAGCACCGCAGTGGTCGACCAAATGAGGTAACGACTCCAGAAATGGTAAAGAAAATCCACAAAGCGGTACTGTATTATCGTCGACTGAAAGTGTGCAAGCTAGCAGACATAGTAGGCATTTCAAAAAGTGCGGTACATCGCATATTATTTAAAAATTTGGGCATAAGAAAGCTGTGTGCAAGATGGGTGTCGCGATTACTCACACTCGAGCGTAAACAGCGTCGTGGAAATGTTTCAATTGAGTGTTTAGCGAAGTTTTGCAGCAACAAGCAGAATTTTTGAGCCGTTTCATGACCATCGATGAAACATGGTTCTATCACTTCACACCTGAGACAAAAGAACTCTCAAAAGGGAGAACCAGCTCATTTGCAGGCAAGGGCATGGCATTTTTTGGGATGCGCGTGGAATAATTTTCATTGACTATTTTGAAAAAGGAAAAACTATCAACGGCGAGTATTGTGCGAACTTATTGCAACGTTTGAGCGAAGAAATCAAGCAAAAACAGCCGCTTTGTTGGGTCGGGTACTTCTGGAAGCACCCTCATAATCAGTGGATCGTAGATCGCGAAGTTAATATTCAAGTAATTCCTTTACGCAATGTGTAATAACTCATAACCTTATTTTCTAATATACGTTGTCCTTCATTAACAATACATTCTACTGTTCTGAATGAAGTATCGGGTTTTTGCAAATTCTTCTACAACCCTTTTTAATGTATGATCACTGTACTTTCGCTACACACATTGTGGACATCTTAATTTAAAATTGTTAATAACACTAATTTATTAATAACATTCACTTGTGCACACTGTTACCGCTACAAAGGTTAAATAATAATAAGAAAACTTCTATGTCTCTTAGATTGTTATAATAGATATGGTCACTTTATCAGTAGGTACATATCTACGGACTGCAACGCGTCTTTCTCACCTTCGAGTAACAAGGTCTGATAAGTACAGTGTCGATAAAGTAAATTACCGACATCTGTTCAGCATATTTTACTTTTTACTAAAGATGACAACTTGTTGAGCTACGTATATAAAACTTTAAACCCTATTGCTTCGCAAGAAAGTATATATTAGTAGTTGAGGTCTTAACTATTTGTTATTTGTAGATAATGTAATTTAAGCCTTGTTTGAGTATACAGTGTGTATCAGCCAAATGGAAAAAATTCGATGATAATTAAATGGAAGGGTGTTCGAAAAAACGCTCGGACACGTCGATTGGGATTTTTAGTTGCGTATTTTTCTAAATAAAACGTTTATATACAGGGTGTGTCATGTAAAAGCGGTCAATACCAACTTTTTTATTTTAAATGCAATACCCTGTCCAATATTAAATTTTTGGATTTTTTAGAAAATTCCAGACATATTTCATGTACAATGTCCTATACTTCGACTGTTTCGGAAATATTAAATGTTTTCAGATTAATAGTTTTGTTTACAATTAAAATAAGATTTTCACATAATAGTTTGTTTACCGAACTATTAAGTGAAAATCTTTAATTGTCCTTGTACTTTGTTTTAAAATACCTTGCCTTAGCAAAGTGTTGTCAGTATCATAGTGTTGTCAGTGTTATAACTGTTTGAATTTCGTTAACTACATTTCAGCAAAATGGTTCATTTAACAGAAATGCACAAAATAATAATTCTGCAGATGATTGGCTATGGAGATAACACACGGACACAAATGGAAGTTGCTCACTTATTTCATGAGAAATTTCCAAATTTGCCGACTATATCCCAAGGAACAATTAGTAAAATAGAAAAGCAGTTTCGCGAGTTTGGACATGTAAGGCAAATAAAAAAAGCAGCTGCGAATGCAGTAAGTATTGATACCAAACTAGATATTGAGCTTGAGTTTGAAGAAAACCCGCATACTTCTAGTAGACAAGCAGCGTTAATGTTCGATGTTTGCCATTCATCCATTACTCCCACATTAAAAGAAAATAAAATGCATCCCTATAAAATTATACCAACTCAGGAGCTCATGGAAGACGACTTTGATAGGAGAACGTATTTTTGTGAACAAATGATGACAATGTTAGATAACAATGTGATCCAATTAGAACATATTTTATTTTCTGATGAGTGTACCTTTACGCTTCACGGTCATGCTAATTGTCAAAATTGCCGCTATTGGTCCAGGGAAAATCCTCACTGGATGAGGGAAGAACATACGCAATACCCTGAGAAGGTTAATGTTTGGGCAGGAATTGTTGGAGATCATATCGTAGGTTCTTTTTTCATTGATGGAAATTTGAATGGCGACAATTATTTTTAGATTGCTTCAAAATAATCTCATGCCAGCTTTGACAAACTTATATCCTGATCTAGCAAACCCACAAGTTCCAGCAAATACGATGTGGTTCCAGCAAGATGGAGCACCACCCCATTACCAAATCAATGTCCGGCAGTACCTCAACCAAATATTCCCGAATCAGTGGATAGGTTGGCGAGGATCGATGGAATGGCCAGCACGATCCCCTGATCTAACGCCATTAGACTTCTTCTTATGGGGACATGTCAAGAGTATAGTATACAAAACTAAACCCCTCGACTTAGCTGACTTAAGAAGACGAATAATAGTTGCGATTAGATCGGTGACACCTGAGATGTTGAGCAACGTTAGAAAAAAATTTTGTTTAAGATTATGATGTTGTCAAGACGTTTGCGGCGAACATTTTGAACATATCCTACAGTGACATTAATGTTTTTCTTGTTATTTTTTACATTATCAAAAATTTTTCAAATTAATCTGAAAACATTTAATATTTCCGAAACAGTCGAAGATAGGTATAGGATATTGTACATGAAATATGTCCAGAATTTTCTAAAGAATCCAAAAATTTAATATTTGACAAGGTGTTGCATTTAAAATAAGAAAGTTGGTATTGACCACTTTTACATGACACACCCTGTATATAAACTTTTTATTTAGAAAAAAACGCAACTAAAAATCCCAATCGACGTGTCCGAGCGTTTTTTCGAACACCCTTCCATTTAATTATTATCGAATTTATTCCATTTGGCTGATACGCACTGTATAGTTGAGTTTGCGCTACTTAATACCTATATATAATAAAATCAAATTATACATACACACGTATAATTTGATTTTACTACTTGGACTGTTTTTCAATAACACTGCTCGTTTTGTTTTGATACTATGTAAGGAACATATCTCTCGCTAGATCAACAATTACATCTGTACTTGCATTCATTGTACTTTTCCGAAACAATTCTATGTAGACAATCCAAAAAAATGTAATAAAATTTAATTGTTAATCATCAAATATTTGCATAAATTTATAAAATGCACGTCACATTACACGATATTTCACATTACAATTTATGCAGATATCCATTGTGGATGTTGCGTGAACAGGTGATGGCTTCATAACTTCCGAATACACCAAAATGTATGCCATACATTGGTTACTGAAGGGGGGGTACAACCGTTGGGCGGGGTTGTGGCATTACATTTTAAAATATTGAGCATAATAGAGACAAATTTAATCAGTACAGTGTACGTGGCTGTGTGATAACACTGTCATTTCGGAAGAACGATAGCACCTACGGGAAACACTTGCTCTCCCAGCAGAAATATCCTAAATTTATTCAACAACATTTGTATTATAATAACGCTGTTCACTTATATTCCGATAGTGGTCGGGGGGAGTGCAGGAAGTGACGCGGCGGCGCGGGAGGTCGGGGCGGAAAGGGAGCACGTTCGCGTTCGAAAATTTATGCGAAAAAAATTGCATTAGGGCGGGAAAATACGTCGTGAGCGGCGTGACCCATTATTTGGGTCACGACTTATATATGTCTACATGAACACAGATGATTATTCAAAAAATATTTGAAAAAATTTAGGAAAAAGTATTTACGATCTGTAGACAACCCTTAAATGAGTGCAGCAGCAAATTAGACAACCTCTATGATGGTTGCTTAATATATTTCTAAAATCAAAAGAAATTCTCTAATCTGCTTGTTTATTATCGACATTATCTAAAAAACTATATAGGGTGACTGTGCTAGTCTGGTGGGAAAGGTTAAAAAGGAACAAAGAAGTACTTCGATTTCAAGAAATGACTCCGTAAAACTGTTGATACTTCTGAAAAGATGTTAGAAATGCAGCAAAATCTTAACAAAAAAAACGACGAAATAAACGAATGACTACCTTTGCCATTCCGTTTGAAATGTGTTTTTAGCTGACTTTTTGATGTTGTGCGATGTTTTCGTAAACGTTCCTCTAGGTGATCCTAAAATGTTTTATGAAAATTACGTCTAAGTTTGGTAGAATTGCCATCAGTAGATAAGGCACAATAATTATATCCGCTGCATCTCCACTATATGCGCGGTGTGTTTGGATTTATTATCCTGTTGAAAATGAAAATTTGCAGCCATTTTTTCCACACTTTGCAACACATTTTTCTGCACAATTTTCGGATACACTTCTTTTGTCATTGTTTCATCAATTATGATAAGATCGCCTGCAGCTAAGGTAGACATGCAACTCTAAAACCATGACACGTCTGCTCACAAGTTTTAACTATTTGAATAGAATCCTTTAAGTTCAGATCTTCGATTGGTTTCCTTCACACCGTTATGCAGCCATCATATCCAAATATATTAAACTTCAATTTGTCGGAAAAGGTACACACCTTATCGCAGAAGTTACCTCATAAAATTTTGAATTGTTATTCTCATTACGATTCACTCGCTTGTGTTTTAAATCTGCCTTCATGCTAGAAAAATTGCCTTTGTTCACTTAGTTTGCAAACAACTATATCGAACCCTGAAAAGAAAAGTTAATTTAACATTCATTATGACGTGTAGGGGATTTAAGTCTTAAAAACGATGTAAATTGCATACATCGTCAGTGAAATATTTACGAAAAAATATTAGAAAAACACGGAAGAATCTCTGCTACACACAATGCGAAAATCTTTAAATTTTTTGGACGTCGTAGTTTGTGGCGTATCTAAAAGGCCTCTGAGATGATCATCAAATAACTGATTTACGAGACTCTTAGTGTGTAGTATTATGGAATAAGAAGAGAAAGATGGCTGTGAGTAATTCTTGCAAAATCTATACATAAATTTTACTTGTAGCTCCTGATCAAAGTAACTGGTTCGAATTCAATTTATTGTCATTTTTTCCAAAAAATTTTCTGAATCTGTTTCAGTCAATTGTCAAAATATGTTTCAGTGATGACTTACTTCATGCATTTTTGATTAGATTCTGGTATTTATAGGTAACCACCAAGCAAACACTGAATTGGTGATATAAACTTTGTTAACACTGGGAATAAAATATTAATATTTGAAATGTTATTGTAATTCATTGACTATTAAGAACCATGTCATGGATCCTAACTTTTCCGTTAATTACAACTATTTAAGTGCCCTTCTTACTAGTAAATCTTCAAAAGACTTTTTCCGAATTCAAAGTCTCGGAATCAATTTTAATTACATTTCAGAGTGACAAAGTCACCTAACATATCAGTCATATCATATCAGTCATATGCTATCAGTCATTTTTAAATAAAAAAGAAAACATAATTTCATGAGGAAAATCTGCATATAAAGCTTAAATTTAGTTGGAGCAATAATAATGAGTATAAAGCACCTCAAAACAATTAGAGTATACTTAAAAAAAATAAGAAAATAAATAAATAAATAACACGCAAATATTTTTATATTGCATTATATAAAACGCGATAGGTTTCAACTTGTACAGGGCTTCGGTACAGTGCCTGCCCGAACCGAGGGTATAAAAGCGTGCGAGCGATCTCTACTACAGTTAGATTTTATAATTTTTTGTATCGTAGCCAATTTTTTAACTGTAATTACGGGTAATAATGGAAAGGTAACCCGTTTTGACTCATGCACGGGCTTGGAGAGCCATAGGTCAATTGTAAAGTGGACGGAGACAGCGAGCTGTTGCTGAAGTTTCCGCAGTTAGTCAACGTGTGATTTCGCGTTTGTGGAATCGGTTTTTAGAAACGGGAGGTGTTCAGAGAAGATGAGGACAAGGACATCCAACATCTACAACACCAAGTGATGATCGATACCTAACAGTATAGAAACTGCACTCATAACGTAACGCAGTTCAGAAGTGAGCTTGCCGCTGCTACGGGAATAGTAGTATCAACTCAAACAATAAGACATCGTCTTCATAACATTGCCATGTATGCTCGAAGACCCCTAGTATGCGTTCCACTAACTGCTCTTCATAAAAGGTCGCGAAGAATATGAGCTGAGCAGCATAGAAATTGGAATCGGGATGACTGGGTACAAGTATTGTTTTGTAATAAATCCAAATTCGCCTTAAATCCAGATAATAGGCGTATTTTAATTTGGCGTGAACTTGGAACACGTAATCAGCCACAATTTGTTCGAGAAAGGCCTCAATATGAAGGTGGCAGTGTTATCGTACGGACTGGGGTAAGCGCAGGAGGTCATACAGACATCCATGTGATACAGAATGGCAACCTGGTTGCTCAGAGGTATCTGGATGAAATTTTGAAACCCATTGTTCTTCCGTACGCTGGCCCTATGGTTGAAAGATTCATTTTAATGGATAACAATGCTCGTCCACATCGAGCAAACATCGTGAATAACTGGGTTGAACAATTGGTAATAAATAGAATGGACTGGTCAGCAAATTCTCCTGATGGTAACCTATCGAACATGCTTGGGATGTCTTGGAAAGACGTGTTGCAGCAAGAAATATGCCACCGCGTACAATTCAAGAACTTAAAATTGCTCTGATAGAGGAATGGAATATATTTCACAAGAATTTTTTGATGCCCTGATTCAATCAATGCTGGTGAGATGTCGAACCTTTATTGCCGTTCGTGGAGATCATAAACATTATTAATAATAGATTTTTCGTCATTTTGTCAATAAAACTTCTTATAAAGTCTCATAATTGTGTATTCATTTAATGATATTTACTCACTCTAGTACCTTAGTGGCTTTATAATGTGGACAAACAAGTTCAAACGTGTCAATGCGTTCGGTTTCTTATTTAAAAACGATGTAGTTAAATATAAAAATATTTGCGAGGTGCTACATTCTTTATTTATTTATTCTATTACCATTTTCCAAATATCCCTTAATTGTTTTGAGCAGTGTAGGTTCAAGAATAATTGTTTTTTTGTGCGTCTTTTATTGAAACTATGTCTTTTTTTAAATCTATATGTAAAGTATTCTACGTACTTCGTCTTGGAAAGCTTGGTATCTCGGTTATTAAACAACATAGGGCAAATGGGAAATATTTTGTAGCATACAATAGTAGACAGTTTATAAAAAGAGAATGATTTATGGAAACAGGCAGTGCGTTAAAACGTAAACGAGGAACTACAATTACTATTTTAACTGGAAATACTTTGGCAGAGATGCGTAACAGAAATCAAGCTAGTCCAAATAAATCAAGAAAATTATCTGCATAGACAGGTATGCATCTTTTTCAAACAAAACATACAAGTAAATACAATATACCCTAATATAATATACCCCAACTATTTTGAGCAGTGTATTATTTTGTATAGCAAAAGCTCAATCGGTGACATAAAACTTTATTAACGCTTCCGACTACAAATTCGATGCTTATATTTCAAATTTTACTTTAATATTTTGACAATTAAGAACCATGTCATGGGTCTCAACTTTTTCTTTGATTACAACTATTTATAGTGCCCATCTACCTGGTAAATCTTCACAATACTTTTTCCGAATACAAAATCTCGGAATCAATATTAATTATTTGATTTTAAAAGGGTTGAGTCACCTGATACAACAGTCATATCATTATGAATATCTTTTTTCTTTTCGATCTAATTTTATTAATTTTTTAGTAAAAAGAAAAGACTGTATTATGTGACAAATCTGCAAACAAAGTTTGAACTTATCTTGGTCTATATTTATGTAATAATAATAAGTATAAAAAAATCATTGCACGTGTTATTGTTGTAAAATATGTTAAATTAAGAGCTCGATTTAAAGTCCTAAGTAACTTATTGTTTTACAGCCCACGGCGATATTTCGAGTACGGCACTGACGCTTAAAATCCATTCTTCACTGTCAAATTTTTTTCCCCACCGTTCTCAAAGTTCCATATGTACTTCTACAATTATTTTCCTTGGCGAAATAAGAAATGAATAGATGGGTACGTGTGTCCAAACGTGAAAACATCGCATGGATGAACGTCGTCCCGTGAACTAGGGGCTGAGGTAATAGATTTCAATTGCTTGGGGTTTGGAATACAAATGTCTACTGCTATAGATCACCTTGATAAAGTTCTGTTCCCCCAGGACTGTCTTTATAGAGTAATCGTTTCGAATCCAATTGATCTATCAATATGTATAAAGTCTCAACTTTTACTCTCGTATTCAATAAACTTCAACGGTTACATCTTGACTTACATTAACGCAAACGCACGTATCAACTGTCAATTTATTGTTATTTATTCATTTTGGACTTCTAAAGCTACCAAACTTTATTATTTGTTGTTTGAGTTGTTCAAGTGTTCTCTTATCACATCCGAATGATGTATGTTAATTTTAATGTACATTTTATACTTAAATTACTTCATTTTACAAATTCTTTTAACTTGAACAATCTTTTCATTTGAAAGTCATTTCAGTGCTGTCCCGAAAAGTACGCCTATCTTCTTAAAATGTGCTGTTGAATCTTACCTATTTATTTATCACTGTCCCCCAATCAGTCTCAGACAGTAAAAGTTACCTCATATTTGTTCAATCTTAAAGTCAGGAGGCAAATCGCTTGTTAACAACTGTCTTCCAATATTTCCAGTTTTCGAGCATATTATATCGGATTTTATAGTGTGGATAGACCTTATGAAATAAAATTTTTTTAGAAGATTATCAATAATTCGTCGTGACAAATATCCCCATATAAACCCTCCGCCGCAGATTTATACCAGTTTCAGCGCGACTGTTAACTCCTGAAGATATTCTATACAAGTGGTGACGAAACTTCGATGCCAGTATTATCGAGGACGCGGCTTCAACCCGGAAGATGAAGAATGTATAGGATGATTCATGTATCTGCAATAATTGATTGATGTGTTCTGTTAAATGGATCACTCTGTTTATTTTTATATTTTTTTATTACAAAGAGTCTTCCAATAAGAGGTTTCATTTTGATATGTAAAAAAAAACGAGTATTTTTACGCGAAATCATCGGATGTTTATTTAATTGTAAAGAGGAGGGTATGCCATTAATAATGGAAAATAATATCAGCCAATGGCCGCCACAGCTACGCTTGCAGGACCAAATTCTTTTCATGAAATTTTCCACCACCAATTCACACATTTGCGGCTGCATGTCTTCGATAATTTCAGGAATTCCATCTTTGAAGTCTTGAATCGATTGTCGGCCATTGGCATAGATCTTATCTTTCACTCAGTCCCAAAGAAAAAAGTCTAAATGTGTTAAATCACAAGATCTCGGTGGCCAATTGTGATCGCCTCTTCGAGAAATCACACGGTTAGGAAGAGCGATGTATCGTTACTTGTGTGACATGTAGCGCGGTCTTGTTGAAAATAAACGTCGTCCACATCAATATCTTCCAATCCCGGCCATACAAAATCATTAATAATCGTTAGAAAGCGCAATCCATAGCATAACAGTTGCTCTAGCCTCATTTTCGAAAAAGTAAGGTCAAATTATCCCGCCTGACCAAAAACCGCATCAAACAGTCACACGTTGAGGATAGAGAGGCTTTTCAAGAATAATTCTTAGGTTTTTCGAGCCCCAAATGCGACAAATCTGCTTGTTAACGTAGCCTCCGAGGTGAAAATGGGTTTCATCACTCAAGATGATTTTTCGATTAAATTCCGGATCAATTTGATGCATTTCAAGGACCCAATCAGCAAAGACACGACGTTGTTGATGGTTGGTAGGCGTGAGTTCTTGTGTTAACTGAACTTTAAAAGCCTTAACCTAAGTCTTCATGTAAAATACGGTGTAATGTCGTTTGTGGAATGCCCAATTCCAAAGATCGTCGAGGAATGGACAAACCTGGGTTCTCCTCAACACTATGGACTACGACATGAGCGACGTGCACGAGCTCGATTCTTCACATCACTAACTTGTCCAAACAGCTCAAATTTTTCCACCAATTTCACAATTGCTGGTCGAGAAGGTGCTTCACGACGACTCAAAAATGTTTTACTTTTGCGAACTGTGACCGCGAAATTTTCACCATTTTTGTAGTGAATTTCAATGATTTCAGTGCGTTTTTGAAGTGTATGTCGTTTCATTTTTATTGATAGCGTAGTTTTTACTTGTAATCTGTCAAGTAGTTGCAGGTTGAATCGTGACAACTGTTGAAATGGCGGGCTATTGAAAATGAAATATCTTATTGGAACACCTTTTATATCAAGTGATTTATTGAAAACGCAAAAGTAAATTATTTTAATTTATAATTAAGTTTGCCTTTCAATCTTCATCTTTTGGTATATATTATGTTTTTTTCTTTATTGATTTTCTTTTTTTTTGTATTAACATTAAGATTATCCTGTAAATAGCTTCCGCTGTTGGATAATATCAGGTTGTTACAAATGTAATGTCCGTTTTTTCCTTCAGTCTGAACTGAATCGCACCTGTGTGAAGACGTGTATGTTTTTGGTGAAAATTATTATTGTATTTGTAGAAAAGGGTATTTATTTTGAAGTGTGTACCTGTTCCATTTCTTGGAAAGATTAATACACCTGTCCTTGTCTCGCCTATGGAAATGCTGTCGTCAAGAGATATTCGGGCAATTTACCTCTTTCAATTTAAAAAGGGATTAAATGCAGCGGCAGCAACGCGAGAAATTAATCAGACGTTCGGTGAAACCACGTGTAATGAACGCACATTCGGCGATGGTTTAAAAAATTCAGCGAGGAAAATTTTGATTTGGAAAATGAGCCTCGCGGATATGCGCGTAGCACCGTTAATGACGACGAGCTGCGTGTAGAAGTTGAAAGTAATCCGTCGACAACAGTGCGTAGCCTTGCAGAAACATTAGAAGTGTCCATTGCCACCATTAGTCGTCACCTTTCTTCGATTGGCAAAGTGAAGAAACTCGATCGATGGGTGCCGCACCAATTAACGGAAGTCAATAAGCTCCGTCGATTAGAGGTGACTACCTCTTTGGCTAATCGACAGAAAGTTGAACCGTTTCTTCATCGACTGGTAACGTGTGACGAAAAGTGGATACTTTATGATAATCGGAGACGGTCAAGACAATGGTTAGATCGAGGTGAAGCACCATGACAGCATGCACGAGCATCACTTCACCCGCGAAAGATTATGGTGACTGTATGGTGGACCAGTAAGGGTATTATTCACTATTCATTTTTGCAACCTGGTGAAACCATCACGGCAGCGTCCTATTGTGCCGAACTGGAAACTATGCATGGAAAATTGAGCCGCTTGCAGCCCTCACTAGTCAATAGACATGGACCCATACTTCTTCATGATAATGCAAGACCTCATGTTGCACGACAGCCAATCCAAAAACTTTCGGAATTTGGTTACGAAATTCTCCCTCACCCACCTTATTCACCTGACCTTTCGCCAACTGATTTTCATTTTTTCCGAGGTTTAGACAATCACTTAAAAAATAGGGACTTCCCTGACCGGGAGTCTGTAATAGCAGTGCTTGAGCAATATGTGAGCCGTCAAAATCTAGATTTCTTTTCAAAGGGAATTTTTCAGCTTCCAGGCCGTTGGCAACAAACTATTGATGTAAATAGAGACTATTTTGCAGAATAAATATTTATATTTTTTTAAATTTAGACTTTTTTTATTCCTTACAAAATCGGACATTTCATATGTAACAATTGGATAATAATAGTTTGATTTTAATATTCCGAAATTGTAATTTTTCGATATTTAAGAAAATACAATAATTAGCATTTTTATTTATCAAAGTTTCACAGCGTCTACACTTTTTATTTCCAGATCTTTTCGACATTGGGATATTTATGCTAAATTGTTGTTTCAGTATAATTTAGTACATCTTACTATAAAAAACCTAAAGTTACATTTATATAATTACATCATTAGGTTTCATATGAAAGCAGTACAACAATAAAACACTTATTATTTCTGTCGCGTGTCGATGGTTGGATTTTGCGCGACTTACCAGAGATAAAAATGTAATTAATATATTCGTCAAAGATTGATTACGGGTAATTAGCGGTCGCAGTGGGTTGTCTGCCGCCTCTGGAAGTATTATGTAAACGAAATGGTCATAACTTAATTACATATCTTTCGCAGCGTAATAAATCATCAAATGACCGGTTGCGGTTTGTTATTTTTATACCGCCCTCGAAAATGTGTTACATGCACGCCTGTAAAGGTGCTGGCACCCTCTTGGTCAATGAGAATGAACATTTTCGTTATTGATTGGATTAACTTAAATTAGCATAAAGTTTATAAAAGTGTTTCACTTGAAAGGTTTGCCTACTTTAGTGATTAAAAAAATAAGAAAAATTTAATTTTAATTCATTAAGTGCTTCACTTTCTTTCAAGCAAAAAGAGTCTTGAAAGTGATTCAGAAGAATTCTTCATAGACTTCACGACAATTGGCGAAATTGGAAAACAATTTATTGGGTTGGCAACTAAGTACTTTCGGTTTTGTAGTATAAAATAAAACGGTTTTTTCTTAAGCAAAGAATAGTTTTTAATCAATTATATATTTTCCATTTTGCTCAATGACCTTTTGCCATCTTTCTTTCAGCTGCATGATTCCGCGCTCATAAAATTTCTGGTCCTTATCAGCAAAAAACTGAACCAGGTGCGAGTGAAGGTCATCGTCATTTGTGAAAGTTTTACCATTCAAAGAATTCTGCAAACTTCGAAATAAATGGTAATCAGATGGTGCTAGATCAGGGCTGTATGGGGGATGTGGCATCACTTCCCAGCTAAGCTCCAATAGTTTCCCACGAGTTGCCAAAGATGTGTGAGGCCTTGCATTATTTTGGTGGAAAACTACACCTTTCCGATTTGACAATTCTGGCCGTTTTTCTTTGATCGCTTTATCCGGTTTTATTAATTGTTGACAGTAAACATTAGAATTGATCGTTTGGTTCCTTGGAAGCAGCTCGAAAAACACAACACCTTTGTAATCCCACCAAACTAACAGCATGATTTTTTTGGATACAATTCAGCTTTCGATGTGGTTTGAGCTGGTTTATCGTGTTTGCTCCATAATTGTTTTCGAACTATGTTACTGTACAGGACTCATTTTTCATCACCAATAATGATTCTTTTTAAGAAAGGGTCGGTTTCATTTCGTCTAAGGTGCATATCGTAAAAGTTTATTCTTTGTGTTAAATGATTTTTTTTCAATTCGTGAGGTACCCAAATATCAAGCTTCTTAACTAGCCCAAGACATTTTAAATGTTTTTCAATTGTTGTGTGCGATACATGTAGCCGCTCGGCAACCTCTCGAACAGTTATATGACGATCCCCTTCAATTATGACTTTGATTTGGTCATCATCAACTTCAGTAGGCCGACCAGAACGTTGCTCATCTTTGAGGAATTTTTTATACCAATTCTGACACTTGCGCTCTGTTAAGCAATTAGCACCATAAACTTCACATATCTTTTTGTGAGCCGCAGCAGCTTTCTTTCCTTTACGGAAATAAAATAGTAAAATAAGTCGAAAATGTTCGTTTCTGCACTCCATTTAAAATTAACCCACAACTAATAGCTTTAATAAAAATCACGCACTACTTGCTTCTGAAGTTACGTCAATATGACTAGTATCACGCGACAAACGGTAAAGTACAGCACTAACATACGTTATACAAAAAATAAAGCAACGCTCTCTATCAGTAAAAACCTAAAGTACTTAGTTGCCAACCCAATAGTAATAAATTACTGTTCGATTTTTGGATAGGGGCGGATGACGATTTTTCTACATTGAAACAAGATCATTTCCTGTATTATTATTATTATTTTATTATTTCAACATCCTAGCTTTGCGAAACTGAACTTTCTGAAAAGACATAATACAGAACTCAATTAAATACAAGAAAAAGAACTCAGAATGTTAACTTCGGATAGAGCAATTTACATTATTTCCTTAGTTATACGTACATAAACAATAACTTATAATAAGTAGTAATCAGATGAGAACTTAACTCATTAATGTAAATTTAAATAAAATCAATATTTTAAGAAAGAATTGAAGAATATAGCCAACGTTATTTTTGTGAAATATCTATTTAACTATAGATTTCTAAAATTTATAAATGATATAATAATATATTAGAAGGACACATACTCATTAAGGTCATGAATATACGAGGGTGGTCCCAGAAGTACCCGACCCAACAAAGAAAACACAAAAATTTTGGGAAGAAATATATTTATTTTTCAACAAAATCTCCTCTCAGCTCTATGCACTTTTCCCAGCGATATTCAATAAGTTCGATACCCTTTTTATAATAAGAACTGTCTTGCTCCTCAATATAGACATTAAATGCCGACATCATTTCTTCATCGTTGGAAATCTTTGACTACTGAGCCATCTTTTCAAGTTTGGGAACAGAAAATAATCCGTGGGAAGTAAATCTGGCGAATAGAGTGCATGAGGTAGCAAAAAACTTCATTAATTGGCCATTGCAATAACGGATTTGTTAGCTGATGCATTGTCTTCATGAAACGACACATTCTTCTCAGCCAAATGAGGTCGCTTTTGCTTGATTTCTTCCCTTAAACGTTGCAATAAGTTCGCAAAATACTCGCCGTTGATAGTTTTTCCTTTTTCAAGATAGTCAATGAACATTATTCTACGCGCATCCCTATAAATCGATACCATAACCTTGGCTGCAGATGAAACGGTCTTCGCCTTTTTTAAAGCCAGTTTTCGTTTTTGAATCCATTGTTTTGATCATTTTTTTGTCTCGCGTGTGAAGTAATGGACCCATGTTTCATCCATGGTCATGAAACTTTCAGTCGACGATCACCCAGTATCACTTTGTGGATTTTCTTCACCATTTCTGGAGTCGTCACCTCATTTGGTCGACCACTGCGATGCTCGTCTTGGCAGCTCGTACGGCCTCGTTTAAACTCTGCTACCCAATATATCACTGTTGTAAACGAACGAGCAGACTCTCCCAGAGTGGAGTCCAGTTCAGCTCTTATATCGGTTGGGCTGAGGCCTTTCAAATAAAAGTATTGTGTCACGTAACGATGACCAATTTTCTCCATTTTTACAAATTCATTGAAAACGTTCATTATTGATGGCTACCAAATAAATATTAAACAACATGGTGTCTTCAAACTTGAAACATATTCTTTATAGATTGTGTACTTTCTACCAGTCTTACCACTCTGTCTCAGAGAAAGCGGAACATTTTTAAAAAAAGAAGAAAAGTTGACTATTTTGGTAAAATTTCTTTATTTTATTCAAAGTAGTCGCCTTCTCCTTCAATATAACGTTTTGCATGGTTAATTAACATGTCGAATGAATTTTTAAAGATGTCCTTCAAAATCGCTAGCTTGGAGAATAGATAGAAAGTACAGGAGGCCAAATCTGGTGAATACGGAGAATGGTTGATGGTTAAAATGCCATTTATAATTAGAAAATCAGTGATAAGCGTCGAGCGATGAGATGGTGCATTATCATGTAACAAAAGCCAGCTACCATTTTCACGATATTGATGGCGTATTTTCGTTTCATCATCAATTACAATAGAATACCTGAAATTTTCGTCCTTCTTTGAATCTTTAATCAAATCTGCACAATGTTGAATTCATTTAGCTTGTGTGGTATAAACATTGCACGAATCTTTGTCAGCCCCAAATGCTGTGGCAAAATGCCATGAATTGAATCTTTGGAAATATTTAATTCCATTCTCACGTATTGCAATAAGGATTTCGGCTCATGTTTGACAAATTTACGCATTAGTTCGTTACTTTCCGTAACCACAAATTCTTTGCACCAGGATATTCGTCGTCATTTATGTCCGTACGACCGTTTTTAAATCGTTTATACCACTCATACACACTCGTATGTGATATACACGTATCAT